>CM050854.1:7099325-7128039 GCA_027580175.1 Siniperca scherzeri
ATATCATGACATGTTTAATGTACTTTATCATGATATGTAGCAACATTTCCACTAAAAGCGTGCTCTCTGCAGTCAGGATGGCCGAGCGGTCGAAGGCGCTGCGTTCAGGTCGCAGTCTCCACTGGAGGCGTGGGTTGAATCCCACTTCTGACAGCTACTTTTTCCGTGGAACCATTGCCTGTAACATCATACTGGGAAAGAAAGTAGTAGGCTGTCCCTGGCCTCCCATGAACCCCTAACTGCTGCAACGCCAGGCCCCATTCACAATGTATGGTAACCTATCTCTATCCCAGCTTTTAATCCCTATGTGTGAACGGCCAGGAGTCCCTCGGTCTTAACCTTTGTAAAGTTAGCATGCTAGAATGTGTTTGTATACAGTAGGCCTGTATTGCGTTTGTGGGAAATCTTTGAAAACAATGGTGTACTTTACCATTTCCCACATCTCTCGTCTGTGAACGCTTAGCTAACTAAGTTGATTAAGTTAGTCAGTAAAGGTTGCTTTTAGGCATGTTATCTTCTGCGTCACCGGTATTGTTGTGTATCACATTTTCTGCATTAACATACACATGGTGAGATCAGGGAAGAAACTGTTTCAGAACAGTCTGGAGGCGGTGTAGAGGTTCCATGGTGTAATGGTTAGCACTCTGGACTTTGAATCCAGTGATCTGAGTTCAAATCTCGTGGAACCTGAGTTTAAGCAGGAATGCAACCTATCCACTGCTAGATAAACCCAGACCTTCGCCTGATCGTGTTTTATGTGGACATTTTGACTTTGTTTCCTGACCAGCAGCGCCTTACTAGATGAGCTTGAGTTGCGGCAAACGTTGAGCCATAACACTGTATGTCATGACATGTTTAATGTACTTTATCATGATATGTAGCAAAATTCCACTAAATAGAGGCTGGATGCGGTCAGGATGGCCGGCGGTCGGCGCTGCGTTCAGGTCGCAGTCTCCACTGGAGGCGTGGGTTGAATCCCACTTCTGACAGCTACTTTTTCCGTGGAACCATTGCCTGTAACGTCACACTGGGAAAGAAAGTAGTAGGCTGACGAGGTCAGAAGGAGGCGAATGGTTTTGAGTTACATGACGGATGCACACTTTGAATTCTGTCTTGTACTCATCATAAAATGAGGTTTCACCGCGATGTAAACTCAGATTGCTGCATTTAGAGTCCACAGTGCTCAAAATGAAGGGGCCAGTATACTCCATCAGAAATACTTGTCGGTGGCTGTAGATTTTCGGAAACCCCTCCCCGACAGCTTTCCGATGCCTTTCATGTCTCTGCAGGCGTGTTGTTTCGGTTCCATGGTGTAATGGTGAGCAGTCTGGACTGTGAATCCAGCGATCCAAACTTAATTTATAGTAGGATTACAGGCAAAAGGCCTCATGGGCATTCAGACTTAAAACTGGTAGCAGTGAGACATAAAACGACCGAGGGTCAATCGGTCATGATGTGGACCAATCCACGTGAGCGATCTCTAATTCCAAAATTGACATTACTGACAACGTCTTTATCATGATATAGGATGCGAATGGTTTTGAGTTACATGACGGATGCACACT
This sequence comes from Siniperca scherzeri, assembly GCA_027580175.1. Lineage (NCBI taxonomy): Eukaryota > Metazoa > Chordata > Actinopteri > Centrarchiformes > Sinipercidae > Siniperca > Siniperca scherzeri. Next base: position 7,100,891 of record CM050854.1, read on the forward strand.
TTGAATTCTGTCTTGTACTCATCATAAAATGAGGTTTCACCGAGATGTAAACTCAGATTGCTGCATTTAGAGTCCACAGTGCTCAAAATGAAGGGGCCAGTATACTCCATCAGAAGTACTTGTCGGATGGCGAAGATTTTGAAACCCCATCCTCCGACAGCTTTCGATGCCTTTCAGGTCTCTGCATAAATACCATACATGGTGATATCATGTAAGAAACTGTTTCAGAACAGTCTGGAGAGGCGGTGTAGAGGTTCCATGGTGTAATGGTGAGCAGTCTGGACTGTGAATCCAGCGATCCGAGTTCAAATCTCGGTGGAACCTGATTTTAAGCAGGAATGCAACCTATCCACTGCTAGATAAACCCAGACCTTCGTCTGATCGTGTTGTATGTGGACATTTTGACTTTGTATCCTGACCAACGCAGCGCCTTACTAGATGAGCTTGAGTTGCGGCAAACGTTGAGCCATAACACTGTATGTCATGACATGTTTAATGTACTTTATCATGATATAGGATGCGAATGGTTTTGAGTTACATGACGGATGCACACTTTGAATTCTGTCTTGTACTCATCATAAAACTGAGGTCTCACCGAGATGTAAACTCAGATTGCTGCATTTATAGTCCACAGTGCTCAAAATGAAGGGGCGGTATACTCCATCACAAGTACTTGTCGGATGGCGAAGATTTTCGGAAACCCCATCCTCCGACAGCTTTCCGATGCCTTTCAGGTCTCTGCATAAATACCATACATGGTGATATCATGTAAGAAACTGTTTCAGAACAATCTGGAGAGGCGGTGTAGAGGTTCCATGGTGTAATGGTTAGCACTCTGGACTTTGAATCCAGTGATCTGAGTTCAAATCTCGTGGAACCTGATTTTAAGCAGGAATGCAACCTATCCACTGCTAGATAAACCCAGACCTTCGTCTGATCGTGTTGTATGTGGACATTTTGACTTTGTTTCCTGACCAACGCAGCGCCTTACTAGATGAGCTTGAGTTGCGGCAAGCGTTGAGCCATAATACTGTATATCATGACATGTTTAATGTACTTTATCATGATATAGGATGCGAATGGTTTTGAGTTACATGACGGATGCACACTTTGAATTCTGTCTTGTACTCATCATAAAAATGAGGTTTCACCGCGATGTAAACTCAGATTGCTGCATTTAGAGTCCACAGTGCTCAAAATGAAGGGGCCAGTATACTCCATCACAAGTACTTGTCGGATGGCGAAGATTTTCGGAAACCCCTCCCCGACAGCTTTCCGATGCCTTTCATGTCTCTGCAGGCGTGTTGTTTCGGTTCCATGGTGTAATGGTTAGCACTCTGGACTTTGAATCCAGTGATCTGAGTTCAAATCTCGTGGAACCTGATTTTAAGCAGGAATGCACTCCTAGATAAACCCAGACCTTCGCCTGATCGTGTTGTATGTGGACATTTTGACTTTGTTTCCTGACCAACGCAGCGCCTTACTAGATGAGCTTGAGTTGCGGCAAACGTTGAGCCATAACACTGTATGTCATGACATGTTTAATGTACTTTATCATGATATGTAGCAAAAATTCCACTAAATAGAGGCTGGATGCGGTCAGGATGGCCGAGCGGTCGAAGGCGCTGCGTTCAGGTCGCAGTCTCCACTGGAGGCGTGGGTTCGAATCCCACTTCTGACAGCTACTTTTTCCGTGGAACCATTGCCTGTAACATCATACTGGGAAAGAAAAGTCAGCCGTTCTCGGCATGTTAGCACAAGCGTATGAAAATATACATTGTGAGTACTACCACTACAGCATTCGCAATGCTGCCTTCAGACATACAGATTCAAAGTAGTAGGCTGACGAGGTCAGAAGGAGGCGAATGGTTTTGAGTTACATGACGGATGCACACTTTGAATTCTGTCTTGTACTCATCATAAAAATGAGGTTTCACCGAGATGTAAACTCAGATTGCTGCATTTATAGTCCACAGTGCTCAAAATGAAGGGGCCGGTATACTCCATCACAAGTACTTGTCGGATGGCGAAGATTTTCGGAAACCCCATCCTCCGACAGCTTTCCGATGCCTTTCATGTCTCTGTATAAATAACATACATGGTGATATCATGCAAGAAACTGCCTATTAAAAGTGAACATGGGTTCCATGGTGTAATGGTTAGCACTCTGGACTTTGAATCCAGTGATCTGAGTTCAAATCTCGTGGAACCTGATTTTAAGCAGGAATGCAACCTATCCACTGCTAGATAAACCCAGACCTTCGCCTGATCGTGTTGTATGTGGACATTTTGACTTTGTATCCTGACCAACGCAGCGCCTTACTAGATGAGCTTGAGTTGCGGCAAGCGTTGAGCCATAATACTGTATATCATGACATGTTTAATGTACTTTATCATGATATAGGATGCGAATGGTTTTGAGTTACATGACGGATGCACACTTTGAATTCTGTCTTGTACTCATCATAAAACTGAGGTCTCACCGAGATGTAAACTCAGATTGCTGCATTTATAGTCCACAGTGCTCAAAATGAAGGGGCGGTATACTCCATCAGAAATACTTGTCGGTGGCTGTAGATTTTCGGAAACCCCATCCTCCGACAGCTTTCCGATGCCTTTCATGTCTCTGCAGGCGTGTTGTTTCGGTTCCATGGTGTAATGGTTAGCACTCTGGACTCTGAATCCAGCGATCCAAACTTAATTTATAGTAGGATTACAGGCAAAAGGCCTCGGGCATTCAGACTGAAAACAGGTAGCAGTGAGACATGAAACAACCGAGGGTCAATCGGTCATGATTTGGACCAATCCACGTGAGCGATCTCTACTTCCAAAATTGACAGTACTGACAAGGTCAGAAGGAGGCGAATGGTTTTGAGTTACATGACGGATGCACACTTTGAATTCTGTCTTGTACTCATCATAAAACTGAGGTCTCACCGAGATGTAAACTCAGATTGCTGCATTTATAGTCCACAGTGCTCAAAATGAAGGGGCCGGTATACTCCATCAGAAATACTTGTCGGGTGGCTGTAGATTTTCGGAAACCCCATCCTCCGACAGCTTTCCGATGCCTTTCATGTCTCTGCAGGCGTGTTGTTTCGGTTCCATGGTGTAATGGTTAGCACTCTGGACTCTGAATCCAGCGATCAAACTTAATTTATAGTAGGATTACAGGCAAAAGGCCTCATGGGCATTCAGACTGAAAACAGGTAGCAGTGAGACATAAAGCGACCGAGGGTCAATCGGTCATGATGTGGACCAATCCACGTGAACGATCTCTAATTCCAAAATTGACATTACTGACAACGTCTTTATCATGATATAGGATGCGAATGGTTTTGAGTTACATGACGGATGCACACTTTGAATTCTGTCTTGTACTCATCATAAAACTGAGGTCTCACCGAGATGTAAACTCAGATTGCTGCATTTAGAGTCCACAGTGCTCAAAATGAAGGGGCGGTATACTCCATCACAAGTACTTGTCGGATGGCGAAGATTTTCGGAAACCCCATCCTCCGACAGCTTTCCGATGCCTTTCAGGTCTCTGCATAAATACCATACATGGTGATATCATGTAAGAAACTGTTTCAGAACAGTCTGGAGGCGGTGTAGAGGTTCCATGGTGTAATGGTTAGCACTCTGGACTTTGAATCCAGTGATCTGAGTTCAAATCTCGTGGAACCTGATTTTAAGCAGGAATGCAACCTATCCACTGCTAGATAAACCCAGACCTTCGCCTGATCGTGTTTTATGTGGACATTTTGACTTTGTATCCTGACCAACGCAGCGCCTTACTAGATGAGCTTGAGTTGCGGCAAGCGTTGAGCCATAACACTGTATGTCATGACATGTTTAATGTACTTTATCATGATATAGGATGCGAATGGTTTTGAGTTACATGACGGATGCACACTTTGAATTCTGTCTTGTACTCATCATAAAAATGAGGTTTCACCGAGATGTAAACTCAGATTGCTGCATTTAGAGTCCACAGTGCTCAAAATGAAGGGGCGGTATACTCCATCACAAGTACTTGTCGGATGGCGAAGATTTTCGGAAACCCCATCCTCCGACAGCTTTCCGATGCCTTTCAGGTCTCTGCATAAATACCATACATGGTGATATCATGGAAGAAACTGTTTCAGAACAGTCTGGAGAGGCGGTGTAGAGGTTCCATGGTGTAATGGTGAGCAGTCTGGACTGTGAATCCAGCGATCCAAACTTAATTTATAGTAGGATTACAGGCAAAAGGCCTCGCGGGCATTCAGACTTAAAACTGGTAGCAGTGAGACATAAAACGACCGAGGGGTCAATCGGTCATGATTTGGACCAATCCACGTGAACGATCTCTACTTCCAAAATTGACAGTACTGACAAGGTCTTTATCATGATATGTAGCAACATTTCCACTAAAAGTGTGCTCTCTGCAGTCAGGATGGCGGCGGTCGAAGGCGCTGCGTTCAGGTCGCAGTCTCCACTGGAGGCGTGGGTTGAATCCCACTTCTGACAGCTACTTTTTCCGTGGAACCATTGCCTGTAACGTCACACTGGGAAAGAAAGTAGTAGGCTGACGAGGTCAGAAGGAGGCGAATGGTTTTGAGTTACATGACGGATGCACACTTTGAATTCTGTCTTGTACTCATCATAAAACTGAGGTCTCACCGAGATGTAAACTCAGATTGCTGCATTTATAGTCCACAGTGCTCAAAATGAAGGGGCGGTATACTCCATCACAAGTACTTGTCGGATGGCGAAGATTTTCGGAAACCCCATCCTCCGACAGCTTTCCGATGCCTTTCAGGTCTCTGCATAAATACCATACATGGTGATATCATGTAAGAAACTGTTTCAGAACAGTCTGGAGGCGGTGTAGAGGTTCCATGGTGTAATGGTGAGCAGTCTGGACTGTGAATCCGGCAATCACAACTTAATTTATAGTAGGATTACAGGCAAAAGGCCTCATGGGCATTCAGACTTAAAACTGGTAGCAGTGAGACATAAACGACCGAGGGTCAATCGGTCATGATTTGGACCAATCCACGTGAACGATCTCTAATTCCAAAATTGACAGTACTGACAAGGTCAGAAGGAGGCGAATGGTTTTGAGTTACATGACGGATGCACACTTTGAATTCTGTCTTGTACTCATCATAAAAATGAGGTTTCACCGAGATGTAAACTCAGATTGCTGCATTTAGAGTCCACAGTGCTCAAAATGAAGGGGCCAGTATACTCCATCAGAAGTACTTGTCGGATGGCGAAGATTTTCGGAAACCCCATCCTCCGACAGCTTTCCGATGCCTTTCATGTCTCTGCAGGCGTGTTGTTTCGGTTCCATGGTGTAATGGTTAGCACTCTGGACTCTGAATCCAGCGATCCGAGTTCAAATCTCGGTGGAACCTGAGTTTAAGCAGGAGTGCAACCTGTCCACTGCTGGATAATCCCAGACCTTCGCCTGATCGTGTTTTATGTGGACATTTTGACTTTGTTTCCTGACCAACACCGCACCTTACTAGATGAGCTTGAGTTGCGGCAAACGTTGAGCCATAACACTGTATGTCATGACATGTTTAATGTACTTTATCATGATATGTAGCAAAAATTCCACTAAATAGAGGCTGGATGCGGTCAGGATGGCCGAGCGGTCGGCGCTGCGTTCAGGTCGCAGTCTCCACTGGAGGCGTGGGTTGAATCCCACTTCTGACAGCTACTTTTTCCGTGGAACCATTGCCTGTAACGTCACACTGGGAAAGAAAAGTCAGCCGTTCTCGGCATGTTAGGGCACAAGCGTGTGAAAATATACATTGTGAGTACTACCACTACAGCATTCGCAATGCTGCCTTCAGACATACAGATTCAAAGTAGTAGGCTGACGAGGTCAGAAGGAGGCGAATGGTTTTGAGTTACATGACGGATGCGCACTTTGAATTCTGTCTTGTACTCATCATAAAAATGAGGTTTCACCGCGATGTAAACTCAGATTGCTGCATTTAGAGTCCACAGTGCTCAAAATGAAGGGGCCAGTATACTCCATCACAAGTACTTGTCGGATGGCGAAGATTTTCGGAAACCCCATCCTCCGACAGCTTTCCGATGCCTTTCATGTCTCTGTATAAATAACATACATGGTGATATCATGTAAGAAACTGTTTCAGAACAGTCTGGAGGCGGTGTAGAGGTTCCATGGTGTAATGGTGAGCAGTCTGGACTGTGAATCCAGCGATCCGAGTTCAAATCTCGTGGAACCTGATTTTAAGCAGGAGTGCAACCTGTCCACTGCTGGATAATCCCAGACCTTCGTCTGATCGTGTTTTATGTGGACATTTTGACTTTGTTTCCTGACCAGCAGCGCCTTACTAGATGAGCTTGAGTTGCGGCAAACGTTGAGCCATAATACTGTATATCATGACATGTTTAATGTACTTTATCATGATATAGGATGCGAATGGTTTTGAGTTACATGACGGATGCACACTTTGAATTCTGTCTTGTACTCATCATAAAAATGAGGTTTCACCGCGATGTAAACTCAGATTGCTGCATTTAGAGTCCACAGTGCTCAAAATGAAGGGGCGGTATACTCCATCAGAAATACTTGTCGGTGGCTGTAGATTTTGAAACCCCATCCTCCGACAGCTTTCGATGCCTTTCAGGTCTCTGCATAAATACCATACATGGTGATATCATGTAAGAAACTGTTTCAGAACAATCTGGAGAGGCGGTGTAGAGGTTCCATGGTGTAATGGTGAGCAGTCTGGACTGTGAATCCGGCAATCACAACTTAATTTATAGTAGGATTACAGGCAAAAGGCCTCGGGCATTCAGACTGAAAACAGGTAGCAGTGAGACATAAACGACCGAGGGTCAATCGGTCATGATTTGGACCAATCCACGTGAGCGATCTCTACTTCCAAAATTGACAGTACTGACAAGGTCAGAAGGAGGCGAATGGTTTTGAGTTACATGACGGATGCACACTTTGAATTCTGTCTTGTACTCATCATAAAACTGAGGTCTCACCGAGATGTAAACTCAGATTGCTGCATTTATAGTCCACAGTGCTCAAAATGAAGGGGCCGGTATACTCCATCAGAAATACTTGTCGGGTGGCTGTAGATTTTCGGAAACCCCATCCTCCGACAGCTTTCCGATGCCTTTCATGTCTCTGCAGGCGTGTTGTTTCGGTTCCATGGTGTAATGGTTAGCACTCTGGACTCTGAATCCAGCGATCCGAGTTCAAATCTCGGTGGAACCTGAGTTTAAGCAGGAGTGCAACCTGTCCACTGCTGGATAATCCCAGACCTTCGTCTGATCGTGTTTTATGTGGACATTTTGACTTTGTTTCCTGACCAACGCAGCGCCTTACTAGATGAGCTTGAGTTGCGGCAAACGTTGAGCCATAACACTGTATGTCATGACATGTTTAATGTACTTTATCATGATATGTAGCAAAAATTCCACTAAATAGAGGCTGGATGCGGTCAGGATGGCCGAGCGGTCGAAGGCGCTGCGTTCAGGTCGCAGTCTCCACTGGAGGCGTGGGTTCGAATCCCACTTCTGACAGCTACTTTTTCCGTGGAACCATTGCCTGTAACGTCACACTGGGAAAGAAAAGTCAGCCGTTCTCGGCATGTTAGGGCACAAGCGTATGAAAATATACATTGTGAGTACTACCACTACAGCATTCGCAATGCTGCCTTCAGACATACAGATTCAAAGTAGTAGGCTGTCCCTGGCCTCCCATGAACCCCTAACTGCTGCAACGCCAGGCCCCATTCACAATGTATGGTAACCTATCTCTATCCCAGCTTTTTAATCCCTATGTGTGAACGGCCAGGAGTCCCTCGGTCTTAACCTTTGTAAAGTTAGCATGCTAGAATGTGTTTGTATACAGTAGGCCTGTATTGCGTTTGTGGAAATCTTTGAAAACAATGGTGTACTTTACCATTTCCCACATCTCTCGCTCAGAACGCTTAGCTAACTAAGTTGATTAAGTTAGTCAGTAAAGGTTGCTTTTAGGCATGTTATCTTCTGCGTCACCGGTATTGTTGTGTATCACATTTTCTGCATTAACATACACATGGTGAGATCAGGAAGAAACTGTTTCAGAACAATCTGGAGAGGCGGTGTAGAGGTTCCATGGTGTAATGGTGAGCAGTCTGGACTGTGAATCCAGCGATCCGAGTTCAAATCTCGTGGAACCTGATTTTAAGCAGGAATGCAACCTATCCACTGCTAGATAAACCCAGACCTTCGTCTGATCGTGTTTTATGTGGACATTTTGACTTTGTTTCCTGACCAGCAGCGCCTTACTAGATGAGCTTGAGTTGCGGCAAGCGTTGAGCCATAACACTGTATGTCATGACATGTTTAATGTACTTTATCATGATATGTAGCAACATTTCCACTAAAAGTGTGCTCTCTGCAGTCAGGATGGCCGGCGGTCGAAGGCGCTGCGTTCAGGTCGCAGTCTCCACTGGAGGCGTGGGTTGAATCCCACTTCTGACAGCTACTTTTTCCGTGGAACCATTGCCTGTAACATCATACTGGGAAAGAAAAGTCAGCCGTTCTCGGCATGTTAGGGCACAAGCGTGTGAAAATATACATTGTGAGTACTACCACTACAGCATTCGCAATGCTGCCTTCAGACATACAGATTCAAAGTAGTAGGCTGACGAGGTCAGAAGGAGGCGAATGGTTTTGAGTTACATGACGGATGCACACTTTGAATTCTGTCTTGTACTCATCATAAAAATGAGGTTTCACCGAGATGTAAACTCAGATTGCTGCATTTAGAGTCCACAGTGCTCAAAATGAAGGGGCCAGTATACTCCATCAGAAGTACTTGTCGGATGGCCGAAGATTTTCGGAAACCCCTCCCCGACAGCTTTCGATGCCTTTCAGGTCTCTGCATAAATACCATACATGGTGATATCATGTAAGAAACTGTTTCAGAACAATCTGGAGAGGTGGTGTAGAGGTTCCATGGTGTAATGATTGAGTGAGTGCTGGCTGCAGTCAGAGGAACCACTGCCTGTAACATCATACTGGGAAAGAAAGTAGTAGGCTGACGAGGTCAGAAGGAGGCGAATGGTTTTGAGTTACATGACGGATGCGCACTTTGAATTCTGTCTTGTACTCATCATAAAAATGAGGTTTCACCGCAATGTAAACTCAGATTGCTGCATTTAGAGTCCACAGTGCTCAAAATGAAGGGGCCAGTATACTCCATCACAAGTACTTGTCGGATGGCCGAAGATTTTCGGAAACCCCCTCCCCCGACAGCTTTCCGATGCTTTTCAGGTCTCTGCAAAAATACCTTACATGGTGATATCATGTAAGAAACTGTTTCAGAACAATCTGGAGAGGCGGTGTAGAGGTTCCATGGTGTAATGGTTAGCACTCTGGACTCTGAATCCAGCGATCCGAGTTCAAATCTCGTGGAACCTGAGTTTAAGCAGGAATGCAACCTATCCACTGCTAGATAAACCCAGACCTTCGTCTGATCGTGTTTTATGTGGACATTTTGACTTTGTTTCCTGACCAACGCAGCGCCTTACTAGATGAGCTTGAGTTGCGGCAAGCGTTGAGCCATAACACTGTATGTCATGACATGTTTAATGTACTTTATCATGATATAGGATGCGAATGGTTTTGAGTTACATGACGGATGCACACTTTGAATTCTGTCTTGTACTCATCATAAAACTGAGGTCTCACCGAGATGTAAACTCAGATTGCTGCATTTATAGTCCACAGTGCTCAAAATGAAGGGGCGGTATACTCCATCAGAAATACTTGTCGGTGGCTGTAGATTTTGAAACCCCATCCTCCGACAGCTTTCCGATGCCTTTCATGTCTCTGCAGGCGTGTTGTTTCGGTTCCATGGTGTAATGGTTAGCACTCTGGACTCTGAATCCAGCGATCCGAGTTCAAATCTCGGTGGAACCTGATTTTAAGCAGGAATGCAACCTATCCACTGCTAGATAAACCCAGACCTTCGTCTGATCGTGTTGTATGTGGACATTTTGACTTTGTATCCTGACCAACGCAGCGCCTTACTAGATGAGCTTGCGTTGCGGCAAACGTTGAGCCATAATACTGTATATCATGACATGTTTAATGTACTTTATCATGATATGTAGCAACATTTCCACTAAAAGTGTGCTCTCTGCAGTCAGGATGGCCGAGCGGTCGAAGGCGCTGCGTTCAGGTCGCAGTCTCCACTGGAGGCGTGGGTTCGAATCCCACTTCTGACAGCTAGCTTTTCAATGGAACCATTGCCTGTAACATCATACTGGGAAAGAAAAGTCAGCCTTTCTTGCCATAGACCGTAGAGGTTCCATGGTGTAGTGGTTAGCAGTCTGGACTGTGAATCCGGCAATCACAACTTAAATTTATAGTAGGATTACAGGCAAAAGGCCTCGCGGGCATTCAGACTGAAAACAGGTAGCAGTGAGACATGAAACAACCGAGGGTCAATCGGTCATGATGTGGACCAATCCACGTGAGCGATCTCTACTTCCAAAATTGACATTACTGACAACGTCTTTATCATGATATAGGATGCGAATGGTTTTGAGTTACATGACGGATGCACACTTTGAATTCTGTCTTGTACTCATCATAAAATGAGGTTTCACCGAGATGTAAACTCAGATTGCTGCATTTAGAGTCCACAGTGCTCAAAATGAAGGGGCGGTATACTCCATCAGAAGTACTTGTCGGATGGCGAAGATTTTCGGAAACCCCATCCTCCGACAGCTTTCCGATGCCTTTCATGTCTCTGCAGGCGTGTTGTTTCGGTTCCATGGTGTAATGGTTAGCACTCTGGACTTTGAATCCAGTGATCTGAGTTCAAATCTCGTGGAACCTGAGTTTAAGCAGGAATGCACTCCTAGATAAACCCAGACCTTCGTCTGATCGTGTTTTATGTGGACATTTTGACTTTGTTTCCTGACCAACGCAGCGCCTTACTAGATGAGCTTGAGTTGCGGCAAGCGTTGAGCCATAACACTGTATGTCATGACATGTTTAATGTACTTTATCATGATATGTAGCAAAATTCCACTAAATAGAGGCTGGATGCGGTCAGGATGGCCGGCGGTCGGCGCTGCGTTCAGGTCGCAGTCTCCACTGGAGGCGTGGGTTCGAATCCCACTTCTGACAGCTACTTTTTCCGTGGAACCATTGCCTGTAACATCATACTGGGAAAGAAAGTAGTAGGCTGTCCCTGGCCTCCCATGAACCCCTAACTGCTGCAACGCCAGGCCCCATTCACAATGTATGGTAACCTATCTCTATCCCAGCTTTTAATCCCTATGTGTGAACGGCCAGGAGTCCCTGCGGTCTTAACCTTTGTAAAGTTAGCATGCTAGAATGTGTTTGTATACAGTAGGCCTGTATTGCGTTTGTGGAAATCTTTGAAAACAATGGTGTACTTTACCATTTCCCACATCTCTCGCTCAGAACGCTTAGCTAACTAAGTTGATTAAGTTAGTCAGTAAAGGTTGCTTTTAGGCATGTTATCTTCTGCGTCACGGTATTGTTGTGTATCACATTTTCTGCATTAACATACACATGGTGAGATCAGGAAGAAACTGTTTCAGAACAGTCTGGAGGCGGTGTAGAGGTTCCATGGTGTAATGATTGAGTGAGTGCTGGCTGCAGTCAGGATGGCCGAGCGGTCGGCGCTGCGTTCAGGTCGCAGTCTCCACTGGAGGCGTGGGTTGAATCCCACTTCTGACAGCTACTTTTTCCGTGGAACCATTGCCTGTAACATCATACTGGGAAAGAAAAGTCAGCCTTTCTTGCCATAGACCGTAGAGGTTCCATGGTGTAATGGTTAGCACTCTGGACTCTGAATCCAGCGATCCAAACTTAATTTATAGTAGGATTACAGGCAAAAGGCCTCATGGGCATTCAGACTGAAAACAGGTAGCAGTGAGACATGAAACAACCGAGGGTCAATCGGTCATGATGTGGACCAATCCACGTGAACGATCTCTAATTCCAAAATTGACATTACTGACAACGTCTTTATCATGATATAGGATGCGAATGGTTTTGAGTTACATGACGGATGCACACTTTGAATTCTGTCTTGTACTCATCATAAAATGAGGTTTCACCGAGATGTAAACTCAGATTGCTGCATTTAGAGTCCACAGTGCTCAAAATGAAGGGGCCAGTATACTCCATCAGAAATACTTGTCGGGTGGCGAAGATTTTCGGAAACCCCTCCCCGACAGCTTTCCGATGCCTTTCAGGTCTCTGCATAAATACCATACATGGTGATATCATGTAAGAAACTGTTTCAGAACAGTCTGGAGAGGCGGTGTAGAGGTTCCATGGTGTAATGATTGAGTGAGTGCTGGCTGCAGTCAGAGGAACCACTGCCTGTAACATCATACTGGGAAAGAAAGTAGTAGGCTGACGAGGTCAGAAGGAGGCGAATGGTTTTGAGTTACATGACGGATGCACACTTTGAATTCTGTCTTGTACTCATCATAAAACTGAGGTCTCACCGAGATGTAAACTCAGATTGCTGCATTTAGAGTCCACAGTGCTCAAAATGAAGGGGCCAGTATACTCCATCAGAAGTACTTGTCGGATGGCCGAAGATTTTCGGAAACCCCCTCCCCCGACAGCTTTCCGATGCCTTTCAGGTCTCTGCATAAATACCATACATGGTGATATCATGTAAGAAACTGTTTCAGAACAATCTGGAGAGGCGGTGTAGAGGTTCCTTGGTGTAATGATTGAGTGACTGCTGGCTGCAGTCAGAGGAACCACTGCCTGTAACATCATACTGGGAAAGAAAGTAGTAGGCTGACGAGGTCAGAAGGAGGCGAATGGTTTTGAGTTACATGACGGATGCGCACTTTGAATTCTGTCTTGTACTCATCATAAAAATGAGGTTTCACCGATGTAAACTCAGATTGCTGCATTTAGAGTCCACAGTGCTCAAAATGAAGGGGCCAGTATACTCCATCACAAGTACTTGTCGGATGGCGAAGATTTTCGGAAACCCCATCCTCCGACAGCTTTCCGATGCCTTTCAGGTCTCTGCATAAATACCATACATGGTGATATCATGTAAGAAACTGTTTCAGAACAGTCTGGAGGCGGTGTAGAGGTTCCATGGTGTAATGGTTAGCACTCTGGACTCTGAATCCAGCGATCCGAGTTCAAATCTCGTGGAACCTGATTTTAAGCAGGAATGCACTCCTAGATAAACCCAGACCTTCGTCTGATCATGTTGTATGTGGACATTTTGACTTTGTATCCTGACCAACGCCGCGCCTTACTAGATGAGCTCGCGTTGCGGCAAAAGTTGAGCCATAATACTGTATATCATGACATGTTTAATGTACTTTATCATGATATGTAGCAACATTTCCACTAAAAGCGTGCTCTCTGCAGTCAGGATGGCCGAGCGGTCGAAGGCGCTGCGTTCAGGTCGCAGTCTCCACTGGAGGCGTGGGTTGAATCCCACTTCTGACAGCTACTTTTTCCGTGGAACCATTGCCTGTAACGTCACACTGGGAAAGAAAGTAGTAGGCTGACGAGGTCAGAAGGAGGCGAATGGTTTTGAGTTACATGACGGATGCACACTTTGAATTCTGTCTTGTACTCATCATAAAAATGAGGTTTCACCGAGATGTAAACTCAGATTGCTGCATTTAGAGTCCACAGTGCTCAAAATGAAGGGGCCAGTATACTCCATCAGAAATACTTGTCGGTGGCTGTAGATTTTCGGAAACCCCATCCTCCGACAGCTTTCCGATGCCTTTCAGGTCTCTGCATAAATACCATACATGGTGATATCATGTAAGAAACTGTTTCAGAACAGTCTGGAGGCGGTGTAGAGGTTCCATGGTGTAATGGTTAGCACTCTGGACTTTGAATCCAGTGATCTGAGTTCAAATCTCGTGGAACCTGATTTTAAGCAGGAATGCACTCCTAGATAAACCCAGACCTTCGCCTGATCGTGTTTTATGTGGACATTTTGACTTTGTTTCCTGACCAGCAGCGCCTTACTAGATGAGCTTGAGTTGCGGCAAGCGTTGAGCCATAATACTGTATATCATGACATGTTTAATGTACTTTATCATGATATAGGATGCGAATGGTTTTGAGTTACATGACGGATGCACACTTTGAATTCTGTCTTGTACTCATCATAAAACTGAGGTCTCACCGAGATGTAAACTCAGATTGCTGCATTTATAGTCCACAGTGCTCAAAATGAAGGGGCGGTATACTCCATCACAAGTACTTGTCGGATGGCGAAGATTTTGAAACCCCATCCTCCGACAGCTTTCCGATGCCTTTCAGGTCTCTGCATAAATACCATACATGGTGATATCATGTAAGAAACTGTTTCAGAACAGTCTGGAGGCGGTGTAGAGGTTCCATGGTGTAATGGTTAGCACTCTGGACTCTGAATCCAGCGATCCGAGTTCAAATCTCGGTGGAACCTGATTTTAAGCAGGAGTGCAACCTGTCCACTGCTGGATAATCCCAGACCTTCGCCTGATCGTGTTGTATGTGGACATTTTGACTTTGTATCCTGACCAACGCAGCGCCTTACTAGATGAGCTTGCGTTGCGGCAAACGTTGAGCCATAATACTGTATATCATGACATGTTTAATGTACTTTATCATGATATGTAGCAACATTTCCACTAAAAGCGTGCTCTCTGCAGTCAGGATGGCCGAGCGGTCGAAGGCGCTGCGTTCAGGTCGCAGTCTCCACTGGAGGCGTGGGTTCGAATCCCACTTCTGACAGCTACTTTTTCCGTGGAACCATTGCCTGTAACGTCACACTGGGAAAGAAAGTAGTAGGCTGACGAGGTCAGAAGGAGGCGAATGGTTTTGAGTTACATGACGGATGCACACTTTGAATTCTGTCTTGTACTCATCATAAAACTGAGGTCTCACCGAGATGTAAACTCAGATTGCTGCATTTATAGTCCACAGTGCTCAAAATGAAGGGGCGGTATACTCCATCAGAAATACTTGTCGGGTGGCTGTAGATTTTCGGAAACCCCATCCTCCGACAGCTTTCCGATGCCTTTCAGGTCTCTGCATAAATACCATACATGGTGATATCATGTAAGAAACTGTTTCAGAACAGTCTGGAGAGGCGGTGTAGAGGTTCCATGGTGTAATGGTTAGCACTCTGGACTCTGAATCCAGCGATCCGAGTTCAAATCTCGGTGGAACCTGATTTTAAGCAGGAATGCAACCTATCCACTGCTAGATAAACCCAGACCTTCGTCTGATCGTGTTGTATGTGGACATTTTGACTTTGTATCCTGACCAACGCAGCGCCTTACTAGATGAGCTTGAGTTGCGGCAAGCGTTGAGCCATAATACTGTATATCATGACATGTTTAATGTACTTTATCATGATATGTAGCAACATTTCCACTAAAAGCGTGCTCTCTGCAGTCAGGATGGCGGCGGTCGAAGGCGCTGCGTTCAGGTCGCAGTCTCCACTGGAGGCGTGGGTTCGAATCCCACTTCTGACAGCTACTTTTTCCGTGGAACCATTGCCTGTAACATCATACTGGGAAAGAAAAGTCAGCCGTTCTCGGCATGTTAGCACAAGCGTATGAAAATATACATTGTGAGTACTACCACTACAGCATTCGCAATGCTGCCTTCAGACATACAGATTCAAAGTAGTAGGCTGTCCCTGGCCTCCCATGAACCCCTAACTGCTGCAACGCCAGGCCCCATTCACAATGTATGGTAACCTATCTCTATCCCAGCTTTTAATCCCTATGTGTGAGCGGCCAGGAGTCCCTCGGTCTTAACCTTTGTAAAGTTAGCATGCTAGAATGTGTTTGTATACAGTAGGCCTGTATTGCGTTTGTGGGAAATCTTTGAAAACAATGGTGTACTTTACCATTTCCCACATCTCTCGTCTGTGAACGCTTAGCTAACTAAGTTGATTAAGTTAGTCAGTAAAGGTTGCTTTTAGGCATGTTATCTTCTCGTCACCGGTATTGTTGTGTATCACATTTTCTGCATTAACATACACATGGTGAGATCAGGAAGAAACTGTTTCAGAACAATCTGGAGAGGCGGTGTAGAGGTTCCATGGTGTAATGGTTAGCACTCTGGACTTTGAATCCAGTGATCTGAGTTCAAATCTCGTGGAACCTGATTTTAAGCAGGAATGCAACCTATCCACTGCTAGATAAACCCAGACCTTCGCCTGATCGTGTTTTATGTGGACATTTTGACTTTGTTTCCTGACCAGCAGCGCCTTACTAGATGAGCTTGAGTTGCGGCAAGCGTTGAGCCATAATACTGTATATCATGACATGTTTAATGTACTTTATCATGATATAGGATGCGAATGGTTTTGAGTTACATGACGGATGCACACTTTGAATTCTGTCTTGTACTCATCATAAAATGAGGTTTCACCGAGATGTAAACTCAGATTGCTGCATTTAGAGTCCACAGTGCTCAAAATGAAGGGGCCAGTATACTCCATCAGAAGTACTTGTCGGATGGCGAAGATTTTGAAACCCCATCCTCCGACAGCTTTCGATGCCTTTCAGGTCTCTGCATAAATACCATACATGGTGATATCATGTAAGAAACTGTTTCAGAACAGTCTGGAGGCGGTGTAGAGGTTCCATGGTGTAATGGTGAGCAGTCTGGACTGTGAATCCAGCGATCCAAACTTAATTTATAGTAGGATTACAGGCAAAAGGCCTCGGGCATTCAGACTTAAAACTGGTAGCAGTGAGACATAAACGACCGAGGGTCAATCGGTCATGATGTGGACCAATCCACGTGAACGATCTCTAATTCCAAAATTGACATTACTGACAACGTCTTTATCATGATATAGGATGCGAATGGTTTTGAGTTACATGACGGATGCACACTTTGAATTCTGTCTTGTACTCATCATAAAACTGAGGTCTCACCGAGATGTAAACTCAGATTGCTGCATTTAGAGTCCACAGTGCTCAAAATGAAGGGGCCAGTATACTCCATCAGAAGTACTTGTCGGATGGCGAAGATTTTGAAACCCCATCCTCCGACAGCTTTCCGATGCCTTTCATGTCTCTGCAGGCGTGTTGTTTCGGTTCCATGGTGTAATGGTGAGCAGTCTGGACTGTGAATCCAGCGATCAAACTTAATTTATAGTAGGATTACAGGCAAAAGGCCTCGGGCATTCAGACTGAAAACAGGTAGCAGTGAGACATGAAACAACCGAGGGTCAATCGGTCATGATGTGGACCAATCCACGTGAACGATCTCTAATTCCAAAATTGACATTACTGACAACGTCTTTATCATGATATAGGATGCGAATGGTTTTGAGTTACATGACGGATGCACACTTTGAATTCTGTCTTGTACTCATCATAAAATGAGGTTTCACCGATGTAAACTCAGATTGCTGCATTTATAGTCCACAGTGCTCAAAATGAAGGGGCGGTATACTCCATCACAAGTACTTGTCGGATGGCGAAGATTTTGAAACCCCATCCTCCGACAGCTTTCGATGCCTTTCATGTCTCTGCAGGCGTGTTGTTTCGGTTCCATGGTGTAATGATTGAGTGAGTGCTGGCTGCAGTCAGAGGAACCACTGCCTGTAACATCATACTGGGAAAGAAAGTAGTAGGCTGACGAGGTCAGAAGGAGGCGAATGGTTTTGAGTTACATGACGGATGCACACTTTGAATTCTGTCTTGTACTCATCATAAAATGAGGTTTCACCGATGTAAACTCAGATTGCTGCATTTATAGTCCACAGTGCTCAAAATGAAGGGGCGGTATACTCCATCACAAGTACTTGTCGGATGGCGAAGATTTTGAAACCCCATCCTCCGACAGCTTTCCGATGCCTTTCATGTCTCTGCAGGCGTGTTGTTTCGGTTCCATGGTGTAATGATTGAGTGAGTGCTGGCTGCAGTCAGAGGAACCACTGCCTGTAACATCATACTGGGAAAGAAAGTAGTAGGCTGACGAGGTCAGAAGGAGGCGAATGGTTTTGAGTTACATGACGGATGCACACTTTGAATTCTGTCTTGTACTCATCATAAAAATGAGGTTTCACCGAGATGTAAACTCAGATTGCTGCATTTAGAGTCCACAGTGCTCAAAATGAAGGGGCCAGTATACTCCATCACAAGTACTTGTCGGATGGCCGAAGATTTTCGGAAACCCCATCCTCCGACAGCTTTCCGATGCCTTTCAGGTCTCTGCATAAATACCATACATGGTGATATCATGTAAGAAACTGTTTCAGAACAGTCTGGAGGCGGTGTAGAGGTTCCATGGTGTAATGGTTAGCACTCTGGACTCTGAATCCAGCGATCCGAGTTCAAATCTCGGTGGAACCTGATTTTAAGCAGGAATGCACTCCTAGATAAACCCAGACCTTCGTCTGATCGTGTTGTATGTGGACATTTTGACTTTGTATCCTGACCAACGCAGCGCCTTACTAGATGAGCTTGAGTTGCGGCAAACGTTGAGCCATAATACTGTATATCATGACATGTTTAATGTACTTTATCATGATATGTAGCAACATTTCCACTAAAAGCGTGCTCTCTGCAGTCAGGATGGCCGAGCGGTCGAAGGCGCTGCGTTCAGGTCGCAGTCTCCACTGGAGGCGTGGGTTGAATCCCACTTCTGACAGCTACTTTTTCCGTGGAACCATTGCCTGTAACATCATACTGGGAAAGAAAGTAGTAGGCTGACGAGGTCAGAAGGAGGCGAATGGTTTTGAGTTACATGACGGATGCACACTTTGAATTCTGTCTTGTACTCATCATAAAAATGAGGTTTCACCGAGATGTAAACTCAGATTGCTGCATTTAGAGTCCACAGTGCTCAAAATGAAGGGGCGGTATACTCCATCAGAAATACTTGTCGGTGGCTGTAGATTTTCGGAAACCCCATCCTCCGACAGCTTTCGATGCCTTTCAGGTCTCTGCATAAATACCATACATGGTGATATCATGTAAGAAACTGTTTCAGAACAGTCTGGAGGCGGTGTAGAGGTTCCATGGTGTAATGGTGAGCAGTCTGGACTGTGAATCCAGCGATCCGAGTTCAAATCTCGGTGGAACCTGAGTTTAAGCAGGAATGCACTCCTAGATAAACCCAGACCTTCGTCTGATCGTGTTTTATGTGGACATTTTGACTTTGTTTCCTGACCAACGCAGCGCCTTACTAGATGAGCTTGAGTTGCGGCAAACGTTGAGCCATAACACTGTATGTCATGACATGTTTAATGTACTTTATCATGATATGTAGCAAAAATTCCACTAAATAGAGGCTGGATGCGGTCAGGATGGCCGAGCGGTCGAAGGCGCTGCGTTCAGGTCGCAGTCTCCACTGGAGGCGTGGGTTCGAATCCCACTTCTGACAGCTACTTTTTCCGTGGAACCATTGCCTGTAACGTCACACTGGGAAAGAAAAGTCAGCCGTTCTCGGCATGTTAGGGCACAAGCGTATGAAAATATACATTGTGAGTACTACCACTACAGCATTCGCAATGCTGCCTTCAGACATACAGATTCAAAGTAGTAGGCTGACGAGGTCAGAAGGAGGCGAATGGTTTTGAGTTACATGACGGATGCACACTTTGAATTCTGTCTTGTACTCATCATAAAAATGAGGTTTCACCGAGATGTAAACTCAGATTGCTGCATTTATAGTCCACAGTGCTCAAAATGAAGGGGCCAGTATACTCCATCAGAAGTACTTGTCGGATGGCGAAGATTTTGAAACCCCATCCTCCGACAGCTTTCCGATGCTTTTCAGGTCTCTGCATAAATA
The DNA here is from genome assembly GCA_027580175.1 of Siniperca scherzeri. Classification (NCBI taxonomy): domain Eukaryota; kingdom Metazoa; phylum Chordata; class Actinopteri; order Centrarchiformes; family Sinipercidae; genus Siniperca; species Siniperca scherzeri. The sequence goes on from CM050854.1 coordinate 7,120,721, forward strand.
CCATACATGGTGATATCATGTAAGAAACTGTTTCAGAACAGTCTGGAGAGGCGGTGTAGAGGTTCCATGGTGTAATGATTGAGTGAGTGCTGGCTGCAGTCAGAGGAACCACTGCCTGTAACATCATACTGGGAAAGAAAAGTCAGCCGTTCTCGGCATGTTAGCACAAGCGTATGAAAATATACATTGTGAGTACTACCACTACAGCATTCGCAATGCTGCCTTCAGACATACAGATTCAAAGTAGTAGGCTGTCCCTGGCCTCCCATGAACCCCTAACTGCTGCAACGCCAGGCCCCATTCACAATGTATGGTAACCTATCTCTATCCCAGCTTTTAATCCCTATGTGTGAACGGCCAGGAGTCCCTCGGTCTTAACCTTTGTAAAGTTAGCATGCTAGAATGTGTTTGTATACAGTAGGCCTGTATTGCGTTTGTGGGAAATCTTTGAAAACAATGGTGTACTTTACCATTTCCCACATCTCTCGTCTGTGAGAACGCTTAGCTAACTAAGTTGATTAAGTTAGTCAGTAAAGGTTGCTTTTAGGCATGTTATCTTCTCGTCACCGGTATTGTTGTGTATCACATTTTCTGCATTAACATACACATGGTGAGATCAGGAAGAAACTGTTTCAGAACAGTCTGGAGGCGGTGTAGAGGTTCCATGGTGTAATGGTGAGCAGTCTGGACTGTGAATCCAGCGATCCAAACTTAATTTATAGTAGGATTACAGGCAAAAGGCCTCGGGCATTCAGACTGAAAACAGGTAGCAGTGAGACATAAAACGACCGAGGGTCAATCGGTCATGATGTGGACCAATCCACGTGAACGATCTCTAATTCCAAAATTGACATTACTGACAACGTCTTTATCATGATATGTAGCAACATTTCCACTAAAAGTGTGCTCTCTGCAGTCAGGATGGCCGAGCGGTCGGCGCTGCGTTCAGGTCGCAGTCTCCACTGGAGGCGTGGGTTGAATCCCACTTCTGACAGCTACTTTTTCCGTGGAACCATTGCCTGTAACATCATACTGGGAAAGAAAAGTCAGCCGTTCTCGGCATGTTAGCACAAGCGTATGAAAATATACATTGTGAGTACTACCACTACAGCATTCGCAATGCTGCCTTCAGACATACAGATTCAAAGTAGTAGGCTGACGAGGTCAGAAGGAGGCGAATGGTTTTGAGTTACATGACGGATGCACACTTTGAATTCTGTCTTGTACTCATCATAAAACTGAGGTCTCACCGAGATGTAAACTCAGATTGCTGCATTTATAGTCCACAGTGCTCAAAATGAAGGGGCGGTATACTCCATCAGAAGTACTTGTCGGATGGCGAAGATTTTCGGAAACCCCATCCTCCGACAGCTTTCCGATGCTTTTCAGGTCTCTGCATAAATACCATACATGGTGATATCATGTAAGAAACTGTTTCAGAACAATCTGGAGAGGCGGTGTAGAGGTTCCATGGTGTAATGGTTAGCACTCTGGACTCTGAATCCAGCGATCCGAGTTCAAATCTCGTGGAACCTGATTTTAAGCAGGAATGCAACCTATCCACTGCTAGATAAACCCAGACCTTCGCCTGATCGTGTTTTATGTGGACATTTTGACTTTGTATCCTGACCAACGCAGCGCCTTACTAGATGAGCTTGAGTTGCGGCAAACGTTGAGCCATAATACTGTATATCATGACATGTTTAATGTACTTTATCATGATATAGGATGCGAATGGTTTTGAGTTACATGACGGATGCGCACTTTGAATTCTGTCTTGTACTCATCATAAAATGAGGTTTCACCGCGATGTAAACTCAGATTGCTGCATTTAGAGTCCACAGTGCTCAAAATGAAGGGGCCAGTATACTCCATCAGAAGTACTTGTCGGATGGCGAAGATTTTCGGAAACCCCTCCCCGACAGCTTTCCGATGCCTTTCATGTCTCTGCAGGCGTGTTGTTTCGGTTCCATGGTGTAATGATTGAGTGAGTGCTGGCTGCAGTCAGAGGAACCACTGCCTGTAACATCATACTGGGAAAGAAAGTAGTAGGCTGACGAGGTCAGAAGGAGGCGAATGGTTTTGAGTTACATGACGGATGCACACTTTGAATTCTGTCTTGTACTCATCATAAAATGAGGTTTCACCGAGATGTAAACTCAGATTGCTGCATTTAGAGTCCACAGTGCTCAAAATGAAGGGGCCAGTATACTCCATCACAAGTACTTGTCGGATGGCGAAGATTTTGAAACCCCATCCTCCGACAGCTTTCCGATGCTTTTCAGGTCTCTGCATAAATACCATACATGGTGATATCATGTAAGAAACTGTTTCAGAACAGTCTGGAGGCGGTGTAGAGGTTCCATGGTGTAATGGTTAGCACTCTGGACTCTGAATCCAGCGATCCGAGTTCAAATCTCGTGGAACCTGATTTTAAGCAGGAATGCAACCTATCCACTGCTAGATAAACCCAGACCTTCGCCTGATCGTGTTGTATGTGGACATTTTGACTTTGTTTCCTGACCAGCAGCGCCTTACTAGATGAGCTTGAGTTGCGGCAAGCGTTGAGCCATAATACTGTATATCATGACATGTTTAATGTACTTTATCATGATATAGGATGCGAATGGTTTTGAGTTACATGACGGATGCACACTTTGAATTCTGTCTTGTACTCATCATAAAACTGAGGTCTCACCGAGATGTAAACTCAGATTGCTGCATTTATAGTCCACAGTGCTCAAAATGAAGGGGCCAGTATACTCCATCAGAAATACTTGTCGGTGGCTGTAGATTTTCGGAAACCCCATCCTCCGACAGCTTTCCGATGCCTTTCATGTCTCTGCAGGCGTGTTGTTTCGGTTCCATGGTGTAATGATTGAGTGAGTGCTGGCTGCAGTCAGAGGAACCACTGCCTGTAACATCATACTGGGAAAGAAAGTAGTAGGCTGACGAGGTCAGAAGGAGGCGAATGGTTTTGAGTTACATGACGGATGCACACTTTGAATTCTGTCTTGTACTCATCATAAAATGAGGTTTCACCGCGATGTAAACTCAGATTGCTGCATTTAGAGTCCACAGTGCTCAAAATGAAGGGGCCAGTATACTCCATCACAAGTACTTGTCGGATGGCGAAGATTTTGAAACCCCATCCTCCGACAGCTTTCCGATGCCTTTCAGGTCTCTGCATAAATACCATACATGGTGATATCATGTAAGAAACTGTTTCAGAACAGTCTGGAGGCGGTGTAGAGGTTCCATGGTGTAATGGTTAGCACTCTGGACTCTGAATCCAGCGATCCGAGTTCAAATCTCGTGGAACCTGATTTTAAGCAGGAATGCAACCTATCCACTGCTAGATAAACCCAGACCTTCGCCTGATCGTGTTGTATGTGGACATTTTGACTTTGTATCCTGACCAACGCAGCGCCTTACTAGATGAGCTTGAGTTGCGGCAAGCGTTGAGCCATAATACTGTATATCATGACATGTTTAATGTACTTTATCATGATATGTAGCAACATTTCCACTAAAAAGTGTGCTCTCTGCAGTCAGGATGGCCGGCGGTCGAAGGCGCTGCGTTCAGGTCGCAGTCTCCACTGGGCGTGGGTTGAATCCCACTTCTGACAGCTACTTTTTCCGTGGAACCATTGCCTGTAACATCATACTGGGAAAGAAAAGTCAGCCGTTCTCGGCATGTTAGGGCACAAGCGTGTGAAAATATACATTGTGAGTACTACCACTACAGCATTCGCAATGCTGCCTTCAGACATACAGATTCAAAGTAGTAGGCTGACGAGGTCAGAAGGAGGCGAATGGTTTTGAGTTACATGACGGATGCACACTTTGAATTCTGTCTTGTACTCATCATAAAACTGAGGTCTCACCGAGATGTAAACTCAGATTGCTGCATTTAGAGTCCACAGTGCTCAAAATGAAGGGGCGGTATACTCCATCAGAAGTACTTGTCGGATGGCGAAGATTTTCGGAAACCCCATCCTCCGACAGCTTTCCGATGCTTTTCAGGTCTCTGCATAAATACCATACATGGTGATATCATGTAAGAAACTGTTTCAGAACAATCTGGAGAGGCGGTGTAGAGGTTCCATGGTGTAATGGTTAGCACTCTGGACTTTGAATTCTGTCTTGTACTCATCATAAAAATGAGGTTTCACCGAGATGTAAACTCAGATTGCTGCATTTATAGTCCACAGTGCTCAAAATGAAGGGGCCAGTATACTCCATCAGAAATACTTGTCGGGTGGCTGAAGATTTTCGGAAACCCCTCCCCGACAGCTTTCCGATGCTTTTCAGGTCTCTGCATAAATACCATACATGGTGATATCATGTAAGAAACTGTTTCAGAACAATCTGGAGAGGCGGTGTAGAGGTTCCATGGTGTAATGGTTAGCACTCTGGACTCTGAATCCAGCGATCAAACTTAATTTATAGTAGGATTACAGGCAAAAGGCCTCGCGGGCATTCAGACTGAAAACAGGTAGCAGTGAGACATGAAACAACCGAGGGTCAATCGGTCATGATGTGGACCAATCCACGTGAACGATCTCTACTTCCAAAATTGACAGTACTGACAAGGTCAGAAGGAGGCGAATGGTTTTGAGTTACATGACGGATGCACACTTTGAATTCTGTCTTGTACTCATCATAAAAATGAGGTTTCACCGAGATGTAAACTCAGATTGCTGCATTTATAGTCCACAGTGCTCAAAATGAAGGGGCCAGTATACTCCATCACAAGTACTTGTCGGATGGCGAAGATTTTCGGAAACCCCATCCTCCGACAGCTTTCCGATGCCTTTCATGTCTCTGCAGGCGTGTTGTTTCGGTTCCATGGTGTAATGGTTAGCACTCTGGACTCTGAATCCAGCGATCCGAGTTCAAATCTCGGTGGAACCTGATTTTAAGCAGGAATGCACTCCTAGATAAACCCAGACCTTCGTCTGATCGTGTTGTATGTGGACATTTTGACTTTGTATCCTGACCAACGCAGCGCCTTACTAGATGAGCTTGAGTTGCGGCAAACGTTGAGCCATAACACTGTATGTCATGACATGTTTAATGTACTTTATCATGATATGTAGCAAAAATTCCACTAAATAGAGGCTGGATGCGGTCAGGATGGCCGGCGGTCGAAGGCGCTGCGTTCAGGTCGCAGTCTCCACTGGAGGCGTGGGTTGAATCCCACTTCTGACAGCTACTTTTTCCGTGGAACCATTGCCTGTAACGTCACACTGGGAAAGAAAGTAGTAGGCTGACGAGGTCAGAAGGAGGCGAATGGTTTTGAGTTACATGACGGATGCGCACTTTGAATTCTGTCTTGTACTCATCATAAAAATGAGGTTTCACCGAGATGTAAACTCAGATTGCTGCATTTAGAGTCCACAGTGCTCAAAATGAAGGGGCCAGTATACTCCATCACAAGTACTTGTCGGATGGCGAAGATTTTGAAACCCCATCCTCCGACAGCTTTCCGATGCTTTTCAGGTCTCTGCATAAATACCATACATGGTGATATCATGTAAGAAACTGTTTCAGAACAGTCTGGAGAGGCGGTGTAGAGGTTCCATGGTGTAATGGTTAGCACTCTGGACTCTGAATCCAGCGATCCGAGTTCAAATCTCGGTGGAACCTGAGTTTAAGCAGGAGTGCAACCTGTCCACTGCTGGATAATCCCAGACCTTCGTCTGATCGTGTTTTATGTGGACATTTTGACTTTGTTTCCTGACCAACGCAGCGCCTTACTAGATGAGCTTGAGTTGCGGCAAACGTTGAGCCATAACACTGTATGTCATGACATGTTTAATGTACTTTATCATGATATGTAGCAAAAATTCCACTAAATAGAGGCTGGATGCGGTCAGGATGGCCGAGCGGTCGAAGGCGCTGCGTTCAGGTCGCAGTCTCCACTGGAGGCGTGGGTTCGAATCCCACTTCTGACAGCTACTTTTTCCGTGGAACCATTGCCTGTAACGTCACACTGGGAAAGAAAAGTCAGCCGTTCTCGGCATGTTAGCACAAGCGTATGAAAATATACATTGTGAGTACTACCACTACAGCATTCGCAATGCTGCCTTCAGACATACAGATTCAAAGTAGTAGGCTGACGAGGTCAGAAGGAGGCGAATGGTTTTGAGTTACATGACGGATGCACACTTTGAATTCTGTCTTGTACTCATCATAAAAATGAGGTTTCACCGAGATGTAAACTCAGATTGCTGCATTTAGAGTCCACAGTGCTCAAAATGAAGGGGCCAGTATACTCCATCAGAAATACTTGTCGGTGGCTGAAGATTTTGAAACCCCATCCTCCGACAGCTTTCCGATGCCTTTCATGTCTCTGCAGGCGTGTTGTTTCGGTTCCATGGTGTAATGGTTAGCACTCTGGACTTTGAATCCAGTGATCTGAGTTCAAATCTCGTGGAACCTGATTTTAAGCAGGAGTGCAACCTGTCCACTGCTGGATAATCCCAGACCTTCGTCTGATCGTGTTTTATGTGGACATTTTGACTTTGTATCCTGACCAACGCAGCGCCTTACTAGATGAGCTTGAGTTGCGGCAAGCGTTGAGCCATAATACTGTATATCATGACATGTTTAATGTACTTTATCATGATATAGGATGCGAATGGTTTTGAGTTACATGACGGATGCACACTTTGAATTCTGTCTTGTACTCATCATAAAAATGAGGTTTCACCGAGATGTAAACTCAGATTGCTGCATTTATAGTCCACAGTGCTCAAAATGAAGGGGCGGTATACTCCATCAGAAATACTTGTCGGTGGCTGTAGATTTTCGGAAACCCCATCCTCCGACAGCTTTCCGATGCCTTTCATGTCTCTGCAGGCGTGTTGTTTCGGTTCCATGGTGTAATGGTGAGCAGTCTGGACTGTGAATCCAGCGATCCGAGTTCAAATCTCGTGGAACCTGAGTTTAAGCAGGAGTGCAACCTGTCCACTGCTGGATAATCCCAGACCTTCGTCTGATCGTGTTGTATGTGGACATTTTGACTTTGTATCCTGACCAACGCAGCGCCTTACTAGATGAGCTTGAGTTGCGGCAAGCGTTGAGCCATAACACTGTATGTCATGACATGTTTAATGTACTTTATCATGATATAGGATGCGAATGGTTTTGAGTTACATGACGGATGCACACTTTGAATTCTGTCTTGTACTCATCATAAAAATGAGGTTTCACCGAGATGTAAACTCAGATTGCTGCATTTATAGTCCACAGTGCTCAAAATGAAGGGGCCAGTATACTCCATCAGAAGTACTTGTCGGATGGCGAAGATT